>JAVVLW010001022.1:0-12000 GCA_034401795.1 Chaetoderma sp. LZ-2023a
TGGTTTTAGTAGCATCCGTTTTGGCCTGTTAAAGCCCTATTTTATTACAATATGTTAGGTGTCAGCCAGAACACTAGGGTGTGCCTTCGGCGAACAAACTGGACTCAATTATGTAAAAAACGTGTTACTGTCAAATAAATAATCTTTGATTTGATTTGATTTTATCATGATGATGCACGTGAAAATTATGTTAGGAGGAATATACAGAACAATAAGAAGAATATCCACGACAAGAAAATGGCAGATTTGTTAACCAATTTGGCGACATATAAGCTTCAACTACAGCAGGTCTATGCCATTTTTGATTGCCCTTAATAAAATGTCTTTTAATATCTTCTGTTGTTCCAAAACAAACATTGTAGTTCTTTACAAGTTACCAGTTTTCGTTATTTTCCCTTTGTTTATCACTCGGTTTAGTCCATTAACTAGTCCTATGTGTTTTCGAGAGTCATATGATTTCGAATGTGGTATTATTTACATTCTCACATGCACGTCAACTAGGTGTCATTAATAGCAAATGCAATGAGCGATGGCTTCAAGCTCGAACGAAGTGAGCATATATATTGAATGTTACACCGGGGAGACTTTCAGAACATTTTGGACCAACCAATCAGTGACGAGATTATAATTGTAAGCAGTATTAGGAATTCCCTTGAACTTCATTTGCATATGACCAATCAGAAGCGTCCATTTCAGCGGCTCGCATTTGGTCTTTTAAAGCGGGCAACGTAATTATACTATTATCGGCTTAGGAATTCCGAAACTTACCTCCCGTTAAATTATATTGACATCAACTTGTACTCAATAATTTAAATTGGAATAATTTAAATTGGAACAATTTAAATGTAGTTTTTGCTATATTTTCTGAAGTGTTTATTGGTAAAAGAGCCCGTTTCCGTGACAGCTTATATAGTATACGCGCTGCCTATAGTTTGGTTCTAAGTTACCAGGTGGATCGACATGCTACTGAACGCACTTTTTCCCCAGCATGTTACCATCTAACGCTGCCAATACACACCTAGCTATACACACATAGCTACCCTATATAGTCTATAAGGTGGTCTAATAAGACAGGTTTTACGTAGATATCCTTATATAGTGACTAAGTGGTCTAAAACGACAGGTATTACTGTCTATGGAGAGTAAGTGTATGTGAGCTATGCCGCGATGTAACAAGACAGGTTTTACAGACTATAGTGGCTGGTCTAAGGTGGTCCAATAAGACATGTTTTACTGCCTATATTGACAAAGTGTATGTGATCCATAAGGTGGTCTGATAAGCCGTTTTACTGCCTATAGGGTGACTAAGTGTATGTGATCTATATAAGGTGGTCTAATAAAACAGGTTTTACTGTCTAGGGTGACTATGTATATGTGCATAATCCATAAGGTGGTCTAATAAGACAGGTTTTACAGTATTTAGTGTCTGGTCTAAGGTGGTTCAATAAGACAGGTGTTACTGTCTATGGTGACTATAAGTGGTCCAATAAGACAGGTTTTATAGTTTATGAGGTCTTGTCTAAGGTGGTCCAATAAGATTAATCTAGGCCCTAGATTAGATTATGCAAGCTATGCCTAGGCTAGCTTATGCTAGGCTAATCCTAAGGCTATGTATGCTATGTTAGACATACTATAGTCTAAGACTCTAAGCCATACTAGTCTAAGGTATACTAGTCTAAGATGTATACATACTAGTCTAAGATGTCCTAGTCTAAGCTATATAGTAGGTTAGTCTAGTCTAGGCTAAGCTATAGTAGTCTAGGCTAAGCTATACTAATCTACTCTAAGCTACGCTAGTCTAGGCTAAGCTATGTTATACTAGTCTAAACAATGCTATACTATTCTAAGCTATATTATACTAGTCCACGCTAAGCTATGCTATACTAGTCTAGGTTACGCTAAGCCATACTAGTCCAGGCTGAGTTACGCTATACCAGTCCAGGATAAGCTAAACTATGCTATACCAGTCTAGACTAGACTGCTATACTATTCTGGGCTAAGTTATGCTAGACTAGTCTATGCTAAGCTATACTAGTCTAGGCCAAGCTTTGCTAAACTAATCCACGATAAGCTATGCTACACTAGTCTAGGCTAAGCTAAGTTATTCTTTATTAGTCTAAGCTAAGTTATTCCATATTAGTCCAGGCCAAGCTATGCTAGACTAGTCTAAGCTAAGCTATACTATACAAGTACAGGCCAAGCTATGCTAGACTAGTCTAAGGTAAGCTTTGCTATACTAGTCCAAGCTAAGCTATGCTCTACTAGTCTAGGCTTAGTTGTGATATACTAGTCTAAGCTAAGCTGTAATGGGCTAAGCTAGGTTATACTGGGCGAAGCTAAACTAAGCTATACTAGTATAAGCTAAGCTATCCCGGGCTGGGCTAAGTCAAGCTATGATGGGCTAAGCTATATTGGCATAAGCTAAGCTATACTGGGCTAAACTAAGCTAAGCGCTACTTGGCTAAGTTAAGCCATACTAGGCTAAGCTAAGAGAAACTAGGCTAAGGTATGTTATACTCGGCTAAGCGAAGCTATCCTCGGGTAAGCTAAGCTATGCTGGGATAAGCTATACTGGCCTAGGCTAAGTTAAGCTATGATGGACTAAGCTGTACTGGGATAAGCTAAGCTATAATGGGATAAACTAAGCTATACTAGGCTAAGTTAAGATAAACTAGGCTAAGATATGTTATACTCGGCTAGGCTAAGCTATCCTTGGCTAAACTAGGCTAAGATATACTCGGCTAAGCTGAGATTTACGCGACTAAGCTAACCTAAGATTTTGTCAGCTAAGCTAAACTAAGACATCTTCCGCTAAGCTAAGATATACTTGGCTAAGTTATGCTATAATAAAGTTACGCTAACATGTGCTAGTCTACACTAAGCTAAGCTATGCTAGTCTAAGCTATTTGCTCATACTCTACACATAGATAAGCTAGTCTAAGGTATGCTAGTCTAAGCTAACCTATGCTAGTCTAAGCTAAGCTATGTTATGCTATGTAAGGCTAAGATAGTCTAATCATGCTAAGCTATGCTCATCTACTCTAAGCTAAGCCAAGCTATGCTAGTCTAAACTATGCTAAGATAGTCTGAGCTAACATATGCTAAGCTAATATATGCTGGCCTAAGCTAAGCTATGCTAGTATAAGCTAAGCTAAAGTAATCTATGTTACTCTAAGCTAAGCTATGCTATTATAAGTTAAGCTAGTCTAAGCAAAGCTATGACATGCTAATATAAGCTAAGCTATGCTAGTTTAAGCTAAGCTAGTCTAAGATAAGATAAGCTAGTATAAGCGAAGTTATGCTAGTCTAAGCTATGCTAGTCCAGTCTAAACTGGACTATCTAGGCCTAGGCAAGAATATGTAATCTCTGCTCAGGCTAGCATTATGCCAAGCATAAGGATAGTTTAGGCTAAGCTAGCCTAGATGCAACGTCTAGGGTAGCATACAGTGGCTGGCTAAGGCCTAGGTGATGCCTATTCAAGCCTGGTTAATGCTATGGCGTAGCTAAGGCCTAGTCAAGCGCTGGCTAAGGCCTAATTAAGGCCTAGTCTAGCTTGACGAAGGCCTATGTCGGGCCTAGCAAAGTTGACCAGACCTGTAAGACATAGCAAATCCTGGCTAAAGCCTAGGTAACTCCTAGTTAAGCCTGGCTAAGGCCTAGCGAAGACTGGCTAAGTCCTAGCCAAGCATGGCTATGGCGTAGCTAAGGCCCCATCAGGCCTGGCTAAGGCCTAATTAAGGCCTAGTCAAGCTTGACGGAGGTCTTGGTCAGGCCTAGCAAAGTTGTCTGGCTAATGCCTAGGTAATGCCTAGCAAAGACTGGTTAATGCCTAGATAACGCCTAATCAAGCCTGAATAAGGCCTGTGTAAGGTAATGAATAAGGCCTATCCAAGCTGAGCTAATGCCAAGGTAAGGTCAGGTCTATGTAAGTCCTACCCAAGACTAGCTCTCGCCTATGTAAGGCATAGCCAAGCCTTAGCTAAGGGATAGCCTAACTAAGGACTAGCTAAGGTGTAAGCAAGGACTAGCTAATGTCTGCATAAGCTTAGCTGAGGCCTGAGTAATACATAGCCAGAATTAGATACGGCATAGCAGAGACCTAGGTAATATGTAGCTCAGCCTAACTAAGGCCAGGCTAAGACGTACATAAACCTAGTTAAGCATTGTTAAGGCTTAGCTAAGGTCTAGGTACAGCGACTCAAGCCTAACTAAGGCCTAGATAAGACATAGCCAAGCCTAACTAAGGCCTATCTAAGGCCAAAGTAGAGACTAGCTAATGCTTATATACGGCTAGATAAGGCCTAGGTAAGACTAAGCCAAGTCTAGATAATACATAGCTTAGGCTTATGCAAGGCTCGGCCAAGCCTAGCTAAGGCCAAAATCGACCGCCACCCACCTTACCCCACTCTAGCCTACACTTCAGGACATTTGCTAAAGGAAAGGGAACCGGTTCATTGAGAGGTAGAGAATATTTCACATACATGACACTCTGAAATCCTAACCCATAACCCTAAACTAAACTTATGCTTAGACTAGCCTATGAATAGATTATATATTCTTGCCTAGGCCTAATCCAGCTGAGACTAGCATAGCTTAGATTAGACTAGAATAGCTTAGATTAGCATAGCTTAGCATACCTTAGCTTAGACTAGCATAGCTTAGCTTAGCGTAGACTGGCACAGCTTAGCTTACCTTAGTATAGCATAGCTTAGCTTAGCCAAGTATATCTTAGCTCAGCGGCGTATCTCGTAGGTTAGCCCAGTATAGAGTAGTTTAGCCCAGTATAGCGTAGTTTAGCCCATTATAGCATAGCTTAGCTTAGCCTAGCGTGGACTAGTATAGCATAGCTTAGCGTGGACTAGTATAGAAGGGCTTAGACTAGACTAGTATAGCATAGCTTAGCGTGGACTAGTATAGCATAGCTTAGACTAGACTAGTATAGCATGGCATAGCTTAGCGTGGACTAGTACAGTATAGCTTAGACTAGTATAGCATAGCTTAGCGTGGATTAGTATAGCATAGCTTAGACTAGACTAGGATAGTATAGCTTAGACTAGACTGGCATAGATTGGCCTATGCTATTTTAGCCTATACTCGATTAACCTATGCTCGATTGACCTTTCTCGATTGGCCTAGACTAGATTGACCTAGACTAGATTGGCCTAGACTAGATTGGTCTAGACTAGATTGGACTGGACTAGATTGGAGTAGACTAGACTAGATTGGGCTAGACTAGATTGGTCTAGACTAGACTAGATTGGCCTAGACTAAATAGGGAATAGACTAGACTAGATTGGCCTAGACTAGACTGGGCTAGATTAGACTAGATTGGCCTAGACTAAATAGGGAATAGACTAGACTAGATTGGCCTAGACTAGACTGGGCTAGATTAGACTAGATTTGCATAGACTAGGCTGGTCTAGACTAAATTGGCCTAGACTGGACTAGACTAGATTGGCCTAGACTAGATTGGCCTAGACTGGACTAGATTGGCATAGACTAGACTGGGTTGGACTAGACTGGACTAGATTGGCCTAGACTAGACTGGCCTAGACTAGATTGGCTTAGACTAGACTAGATCGGCCTAGACTAGACTAGATTGCCTAGACTAGATTGGCCTAGACTAGACTAGATTGGCCAAGACTAGACTAGATCGACCTAGACTAAATTAGATTGGCCTAGACTAGACTAGATCGACCTAGACTAAATTAGATTGGCCTAGACTAGACTAGATTGGCCTAGACTGGACTAGACTAGATTGCCCTAGACTAGACTGGATTGTGCTAGACTGGACTAGATGAGCCTAGACTAGACTGGCCTAGACTAGACTGACCTAGACTAGATTGGCTTAGACTAAATTGGCCTAGACTAGATTGGACTAGACCAAATTCGAGTAGACTAGACTGGACTAGACTGACCTAGACTAGACTGGATTAGCCTAGACTGGATAAGATTTGACTAAGACTAGATTTGCCTAGACTAGACTAGATTGGCCTTGACGAGATTGGCTTAGACTAGAGTAGATCGCCTAGACTAGACTAGATTGGCACAGACTAGACTGGCCTAGACTAGACTAGATTGGCCCAAACTAGACTGGCCTAGACTATATTGGCCTAGACTACATTGGACTGGACTAGATTGGCCTAGACTAGCCTGGATTGGCCTAGACTAGATTGGCCTAGACTGGCCTAGACTAGATTGGCTTAGACTAGATTGGCCTAGACTAGATTGGCCTAGATTAGATTGCCTAGACTAGACTAGATCGGCCTAGACTAGATTGGCCTAGACTGGACTAGACTAGATTGCCCTAGACTAGACTGGATTGTGCTAGACTGGACTAGATTAGCCTAGACTAGACTGGCCTAGACTATACTGGCCTAGCCTAGACTAGATCGGCCTAGACTAGACTAGATTTGCCTATGTAAGCAGGTACTAGATCTGTAAGCTATTAGTCTATGTATGTTGGCTAGTAGGCATGTACGGAAATTAGGTAAAGTGAAAGCAAAAAAAAAATGCGAATTCACGAGTAAGGGGCCTTTTTGCAAAAAAAACCACCCAGCAACACGCAAAACTGATATATTTTCCGGAATCTTATAACACGTTAATAGAATTGTATTTCAGTAGTTTGAAGTGGTCAATATTCTATGGATTTGTACAAAAACATACCAAACAACAGTTGTTGCAGTTCATAAGGTGGACTAAATGTAATTGCCGTTTTAAGCGCTGTACTGCCATAGTAGTAATCAGCTATTTTACATTCCAGGCGTTTGTTTTGGGGGGATTCCCGAGTCTAAAAATAGACACCCAGTAGAAATATTCCCGTTTTCCGTGGATGCATCTTATTAGCTATGCCAATCAGCGACGGTAGTTAACCAGGCTCATTTGCATACGGCGGCATTTCGGAAGCGTTCGGAATCTTCTGAAAGTCTCCCCGGTGTAACATTCATATATATTATATAGAAAAAACATGAAATAAAGCAACTTTTACAATTACAGTTATACAATGACTGGAAATGGGTCTCCAATTAACTATACCGAGTTTGAAAAAGACATTGGTGTTATTATTGATAGTAAGCTGTCTTTTGAGAAACATATTAGATAAGGTTAATAAAGCAAATTCCATAATCATAATGGGGGTTATAAGACGAACATTCGTATTTCTAGATATAAAAACATTCAAAACTCTACACATCACTGGTAAGACCACATCTAGAATTCGCTAACGAGGTTTGGAGTCCATATCTCAAGGCTAGGGTCAGGGCCTTCTTGCTCACATCACTGTGTTCATCTTTGAGTGTGAGATGAGGTACTGTGGTGCGAATAGCTATGCTCTCTAGTTTGTTTTCCCAGGGTGGAGGATCAAGGATGTGGTTTGGGTCTTCTATTTGTGCTGGCAACATTTCTTGGTGTTTCCTTTGAAGTGCTTTTGTCTCTTTCACAAAACTTGATCTTTTAAGTCTTCCTGATGACAGCTGTGCTTGCCTGATCTTCATCGGGTGGTTGTTGAATGATTTGAACTTTGCAGCTTGGATCAGTGCTTTGCATTCCCTTCCTTTGCTAAGTGGGGGGGGATGCCTGCTGTCTGCTCCATTTTTTCTATTGGTGTTGATCTCATTCCACCAGTGATGATGCGCAGTGCCTGGTTTTGTACTCTGTCGAGGTTCTGTTGATGAGATTTAGATGCTGTCATCCATGAGCTGGATCCATACTCAAGGTGTGGTCGTACGGCACATAGGTAGATGGTCTTGAGGATCCTTTCATTGGCACCCCACTTTGTTCTTGCCAGCTTCCTCATGATGTTTAGCTTTCTTCTGGCCTTTGCCTCTGCGTTCTGTATGTGCTCCTTCCATGTTAATCTTCTGTCGTAGGCGACTCCCAGGTATGTCTGCTGGTCCTCGTACTCGAGTGGAGTACCGCCCAGTGTCAGATTGCCAACCTTGGTAATGAAATTGTGAGGGATGAAGTATATGTATAAATACTTGAGTGATATTAAACTGTTCAGTCCTAAGCTGGTTTCATTAGCGGCAGGTCAACTAGCCTCCAGCTACTTTAAGTCTTAAATACTTGGACAGATGTCATTGATAAAGGAGGATGAGTAGACACCATCAACATGGACTTCCAGAAGGCTTTCGACAAAGTTCTGTACAGAAGATTGCTGGGAAAACTTGAAAACCATGGTGTGAACGGCCAAATCCTAGGTTGGGTTACAGACTTCCTAAGTGATCGCAAGTACGCATGAATAATGCAACATCAAAGTGGTCTGATGTAACTAGTGGGATCCTTCAAGGAAGCGTTCTCAGCCCATTACTGTTCGTAGTCTACATCAGTGAACCTGCCAAATGTAGTGCATTGGGACATGAAAATGTTTGTAGATGATACAAAATTGTCACGCCAAACTCTTGGCCCGGATGATCAGGATCTGCTTCAGTAATTTGTCGAACCTACAAGCCTGGTCAGATATCTGGTTATTGAAATTTCACCCTGTGATTTGCAAAGTCATGACATTGCCCAAGAGGGACGCGGTGCCATATAACTACTACATGACATCAGAGAGTGGAGGTAAAGTACCGCTAGAATATATTACAAAGGAGAAGGATATATGGGTTACAGTAGACTGCAAACTAACATTTGACAACCACATCTGTGAAAAAGTTAACAAGGCCAAATGCCGTCATGGGCATCATCAGACGGACATTTGTTTACCTGGAGAAAGAAAACTTCCTGTTGTTGTATAAGGTTCTAGTTCGACCACACCTCGAGTATGCAAACTCAGTGTGCATTTAAAAGGCACCCACACATGAAGAAGCATATAAACACCATAGAGTGCTTTCAGCGCAGAGCAACTAAGCTGGTACCCTCTTTAAAAGACCTCTCATATAGTGATCGCCTACGGGTATTGAGGCTACCAACAATGGTGTACAGACGAACAAAGGGGAGGACATGATCGAGACATTTAAGATGCTAACAGGGCTTTATGACCCCGAGATTCCCTCCCTATTTCACATGCAAGAGGACTCAGTAACTGGTGGTCACCACCTTAAGGTGTATCAGAAGAGAGGAAGGACAAACCTCAGGAAGAATTTCTTCTCATTATGAGTAGGGCTGGGCGGTTTCCCGATAATACCGGGATAACTACGATAATATTGTTATCGTTATCGTCGCATTTCTAAATACCGTCAGCGACAGTATTTTCCACTTTTGCCGTTATAAATCCAGCTCATCGCAATGGTAAAGATAAATCCAAATAATGTCCTAGTTTTCCGTGTTTACATTTCTAATATAAAACAATAACCCGCAAGTCCGCCACAATAAAAAGTGTAACCAGCTCTAAGACATTTAGTAGATAGCTTGCCCCTTCTTAACTTATATGCTTTAAACTGACAATTTACTGGAAATGCGATTTACTAGAAAGAAGAGTTACTACGCACACGTTTTCCTGACATATAGTCCTCTTTTCTCGATCGCTCCAAAGCAATGAACCACTTAAATATCAGGTGGTATTACTCTCGGAACCTTCCAGTAATAATATATTGGGTCATATAACCCATCAAAGTTGGTGCTAAAATATTGCCTTACTGCGTTTAAAAGTGGCACAGTGACTAGATTTTTCGTTCCGCCATTATCCATCAATATTGATCGTGAGAGTCGCACAGAGATTGGTTGAAATAAATCATGTCATTAATTCGTTATTGATGACAACGAGGCACATCATCAAAATTTTACTACGATAGCAATTTTCATTCATGCCTAATGACATCAGAGGTCCCGCGAGCCAATCAGAAACTATGACTGCGCATTATCGATTATTATTAAGTACGACTGCGCAGTCGCGCGAGACATTTCTCATTACTGGTGAATTAGCAGACACCCCCCCCTCCCACCCTCTAGGCTGATTCGTGACATAATTTTTATTGTTGAAATTAGTAACCGGGATCGCGCCGTTCTGTAAGAATGGAATGTTTATGTTACCGGACAACTGTACTGGAGCCGATAATGCAATCTACTGGCCATTGACAGATTGAAATTGTGCTAGAAAAATATTTAAAAAAAAAAAAAGTAACAGGTTACCCGATATAGAAGATTGACTTGCCTGCCATATTTTTCACTTTCCCCTGGCAACTGTTAAGTTCATCGTCGTCATCATCATCATCATTCTCGGGACATAAGCCACCAGAATACCGCAGTATTACACATTATCACAGTATTTTCCTGTGATATCGTTATCGTCACCCAAATGTCAATACCGCCCAGCCCTAATTATGACGCAGGTATGGAAGTCTGGAAAAAGTATGGAAATTTAAGAAAACCATTTCCAGGGCTATGGAAAATTTGATATTTCGCGGTACCGCTATGGAAAAGGTATGGAAAATTAAAATATCGGGATTTGTAATTTTTTCCGGCAGCCATTTGTCAACAAACACTTCCTTGTTCCTGGTTTGGCAAGTCTGGATTGGGTACCGGTAACCGCCAAGCTCCAATACATCACGATTACCGGGAACGTTTCGTGTGTGGGCAATACGTATCTGAACAAGTTTGGATTGGGTCCCGGTAACCGCTGTATAAACTGCGTAGAAAACTATATAGAAGACTATTTTTGAAAATTTATCACTGGAGTGACTGGCTCTTTAACCAAGCCAGACATTTCAGTGCTAAATTATTAAAGATAGCCTTCTCTTTGTCTGCAAATGAACATTTTCTGCTTTTGCCCAGTGCTATCCCAGTATTCCTCATCTAAATAAATAAAGGGATACAGATCCTTATATTAAATACTAAGTCATTAAGTCAAATTAGTTCCCAAATATTCAACAATAATATTTTAACTCTGCTTTTGCTATTGTCTAACAGTCTTAGAAAATGTCCATTAGCAGACCAAGAGAAGACTATTTTTGAAAATTTATCACTGGAGTTACTGGCTCTTTAACTAAGCCAGACATTCCGGTGGTAAATTATTAAAGATAGCCTTCTCTTGTTCTGCAAATGAACATTTTCTTTGATCAAAGAAGTGCTACTTGCTCAGTGCTATATCCCTCATCCATATGTACATGTGATATCTATTTGCTATTTTAACTGTTTACTTGTTATAGTTATAGTGTATGTTTGTGTGTGTTATTTGCTCTAACGTGCTATTACTATTAATGTGCTATTTTCTGCTTTTGCCCAGTGCTATCCCAGTATTCCTCATCTAAATAAATAAAGGGATACAGATCCTTATATTAAATACTAAGTCATTAAGTCAAATTAGTTTCCAAATATTCAACAATAATATTTTAACTCTACTTTTGCTATTGTCTAACAGTCTTAGAAAATGTCCATTAGCAGACCAAGAGAAGACTATTTTTGAAAATTTATCACGAGTGACTGGCTCTTTAACTAAGCCAGATATTCCAGTGGTAAATTTTTAAAGATAGCCTTCTCTTGGTCTGCAAATGAACATTTTCTTGGATCAAAGGTCTGCTAATTGCTCAGTGCTATATCCCTCATCCATATAAGATATCTATGTGCTATTTTAACAGTTCACCTAACTGTGATATGATGTACAAAATAGAACCAATTATAAAAGCCTCAAATGTTAAAAATAATTTTTTTTAAGTCTTTATTTTCCCCAAATGTCCACTATTAAAATGTCTTTAAATGGCTATGGAAAATTTTTAATTTGGTCTGGAAAAAGTATGGAAAAGGTATGGAAAAATATTCTCCCCAAGGTGTGGGAACCCTGTTATGAGTATGCAAGCTATGGAACAGTTTCCCAGACTCCGTGATTTCAGCACCTACAGTTAAGACATTTGAGAAATGGCTTGACAGAATATGGCAAAACCAAGAGGCACTTTACGACTACACACAACCAATAATAGGAAGTGATGGATTAGCAATGTTCACAATAGAAGAGGACTAGATAAACTCAAATGCTAGATTACATGCACAATATATCCACCTCATTAATGCCTAACATTACTCAATGAACAACTAAATAATTAGACCATTTGAGTTGTCAAGTGGGC
>JAVVLW010001023.1:0-34000 GCA_034401795.1 Chaetoderma sp. LZ-2023a
CTGGCCTTGGGTGGTAGTGGGGATGGCGAACTTAGATAACGCTAGCTTGTTATTTGCCAGCCAAAAATAGTGCATTCGAACCGAAATAATTGCCTATAGCTAACTATATTTGGCTAGTCGAATGTGTCTTTAGATCCAGTTCTGTTTTAGCCAATCAGATTTGAGCTTTGGGATTCTCGGTTTGCAAACGGCGAATGTCCATTTTACAACAGACATTTGTAAACTGGCTGAATAAGACAGACAGAGCAGCATAAAATATGAAGATTGCTTGGTTTATATTTCACGCAGGACTTTGAGATCAATTGAATCCATGCTATTGGCTATTAGCAATGTTGTAGATACTCGGTTTATGGTATGAGCCAGGATTTTCATGATGGTTGGGTTTTTGTGGCAATTATTACACGTTTTAAATTACACCTTATCATCAAGCCCAATCACCTAGACGATAAATCTCGATATCGCGATATTTTTCTGGATATCGTTATTGTCTTCTAAAAGCCATCATCAGCCAGCTCTAGTCAGAGAATGAACGGTAAGTATGCTAGTCAGGCCATTGGCCAATTATTCTGTTTCCTACATGCTGGAGCATGACTTGACTTGGCTGAGAATTTCCCTCACTTAGAACTGGTGAGAATGGTTTTACACCCGAAAAACTAATTTCATTCTAAGGCGAATTAGTTTCATTTTTGGGTGTCTTCTCTGGTATATTATCTATGTCAATCTGGTAATTGTGAAGCAGTGATTTCAATAGGCTATTTCAATGATAATGATTGTCAATGATATAACAGGATTATAGAATAGACATGAAAACCATTGGGAAATAAACCCTTAATAGTCTGGCAAGTTGTACGAAATGTATATCTTTATAATTTAATAAACATTCTGTTGAATATTTTGAAATTAATTTGACTAGGTGCTGTTGCCTATGGGCAGCAGGGTCAAGTCAAATTATTTTCAAAATATTCAACAGATTACCGGTATAGTTTTCTGGTAATTGAGATTCAATGAGTGCACGGGTCAATGAATTGCAGGGATCGATCGATCTCAACACATGCAAAGTATTGGCGGAGTTTAACTAGAGATGGGAATGCCATATCTAAAACTGGATTCATCCATTGGCTTCACACAGAATAAATGATCTAGTACTGTCAATGGATCTTGGTAGATATATAAAAGTCATTCTGATGTTGAATGGAAAAAAATGTATATAATTTGATCTTGATGAAGTTAATGGTTATAAAGTATCATGTAAAGTAGTATTGACAGACGCCATTCTATATACAGAGATACTATATTCTACACATTGTCACTGAAACCAGGCTTGGCAGATGTCATTCTGTATACAGAGATACTATATTCCATATGCTGTCATTGAAACCAGGCTTGACAGGATGTCATTCTGTATACAGAGATACTATATTCCATATGCTGTCACTGAAACCAGGCTTGACAGATGCCATTCTGTATACAGAGATACTAGATTCCATATGCCGTCATTGAAACCAGGCTTGACAGGATGTCATTCTGTATACAGAGATACTAGATTCCATATGCCGTCATTGAAACCAGGCTTGACAGGATGTCATTCTGTATACAGAGATACTATATTCTATATGCCCTCACTAAAACCAGGCTTCTTATTGACAGATGTCATTCTGTATACAGAGATATTATATTCGTCATGCTCTCATTAAAACCAGGCTTCTTATTGACAGATGCCATTCTGTATACAGAGATACTATATTTTACATGCTCTCATTAAAACCAGTCTTCTTATTGGCAGATGTCATTCTGTATACAGAGATACTATATTCTACATGCCCTCACTAAAACCAGGCTTATTGACAGATGTCATTCTGTATACAGAGATATATATACTATATTCTTTATGCTGTCAGTAAAACCAGGCTTATTATTGACAGATGTCATTCTGTATACAGAGATACTATATTCTACATGCCATCACTAAAATCAGGTTTCTTATTCACAGGATATCATTCTGTATACAGAGATACTATATTCTACATGCCCTCACTAAAACCAGGCTTCTTATTGACAGATGTCATTCTGTATACAGAGATACTATATTCTACATGCCATCACTAAAATCAGGTTTCTTATTCACAGGATATCATTCTGTATACAGAGATACTATATTCTACATGCCCTCACTAAAACCAGGCTTCTTATTGACAGATGCCATTCTGTATACAGAGATACTATATTTTACATGCTCTCATTAAAACCAGTCTTCTTATTGGCAGATGTCATTCTGTATACAGAGATACTATATTCTACATGCCCTCACTAAAACCAGGCTTATTGACAGATGTCATTCTGTATACAGAGATATATATACTATATTCTTTATGCTGTCAGTAAAACCAGGCTTATTATTGACAGATGTCATTCTGTATACAGAGATACTATATTCTACATGCCATCACTAAAATCAGGTTTCTTATTCACAGGATATCATTCTGTATACAGAGATACTATATTCTACATGCCCTCACTAAAACCAGGCTTCTTATTGACAGATGTCATTCTGTATACAGAGATACTATATTCTACATGCCATCACTAAAATCAGGTTTCTTATTCACAGGATATCATTCTGTATACAGAGATACTATATTCTACATGCCCTCACTAAAACCAGGCTTCTTATTGACAGATGTCATTCTGTATACAGAGATACTGTATTCTACACGCCCTCAGTAAAACCAGGCTTATTGACAGATGTCATTCTGTATACAAAGATACTATATTCTACATGCCCTCGCTAAAACCAAGCTTCTCAATTGACAGATGTCATTCTGTATACAGAGATACTATATTCTACATGTCCTCACTGAAACCAGGCTTCTTATTTGAAAACAATTTGACTGAAACCTACATGTATCTCTAAATAAATATATATTCTTCATCCAGTCAAATTGTTTTCACAATATTCAGTCCATGTAGCTGGTCAATTCTCAGGAATAGTCTTATTTCTACATGTAAATGGCTATATAAAGGACACTTATTAGTACAGTGATCATGGAGTCAATGTATTTGACCCTCTACATATCGGACACCTATGTTTAACCCTTTCATGCCGAATCCGGCCATAACCAGCCTCAAACAGTGCTCATTTTGCGTTCCCATTTGCTGGCAAAGTGGAGACTACTTTTGAAAATTTACCACTTGAATGACTGGCTCGGTAACCGAGCCAGCCATTCCAGTGGAAAATCTTCAAAAAAAGACTTCACATGGCCTGCCAATGGACATTCAATAAGGAACTATTTGGATTTTCTTGACCAAATTTAGACATTAAAGAGAGTTTTATGCGGCCCACAAGGCATCTTTTATAAACAAGTATAATAATATATTATGTGTCAATCAGGAGCATCTCATCTTACACTGAGGTAAAAGAAGATTTAACTCTTATCACACTGACGTCAGAATTTTAAATTTTCAAATTAAACTAAAAGATGAACTGCTGTTCATTTTAACATAAATTTGGTGGAAGATGTTGCTGTCTACGATGGCAACATCGTCCACCAAAATTGTTTACAAATGTACACCAGCTGATTTGCTATTGATACAGTAAATGCTTTACAGTAAACGATTCAATATTGACATCAGAGAGGTAAGGGTTAAACAAGGACATTTGTTTAATATACCCGCGTCATTCATATATTTTACTACTGTGGTCAAAAGTGGTGGGTTTTTTTGCTGTTGCATTTTAATTTTTGATGCCAAAACGGGCACACATCTTTGGGAACCCACACACAACCATCAAACCAAGTTTGGAGTAGGTCGCTCCAGTAGAACAGTTATTGAAAAATGAATTAAAAAAACGCCCATTCTGAAAACAATGTTGCTGAAATTGTTACTGTTGCGTTTTATCTCTTGACCCAATAGTTGGGATATGTCTTTATGACCCGGCGGGCAAGGTTCCACCCAAGTTTGGAGAACATCCATCAAGCAGAGTTATTGAAGATGTTTTAAGAGCAAGAGGAAGAAAACACCATCCATGCTTGTGTGAAGCGACATGTCTAAAAGTGTTTCTAAGCATGCTAATCTTTGTGTTGTTTAATCTTTAAAGCCAGAAATGTCTCCTTGAATTGAGACAGAGAGATTTCAGTCATGAAGGTGTTAATAAAATACATGTAGCGTTGATAAATTAATGCTGATTTCCTTGTAAGAACTGGCACACTTATCGTTTGTCATTACTTCTTATTCTGGGAATATAATTGTAATGGACCATTCCAGTTTTAGTTATTCCCCGCCCATCACTAGCTAAGCTCCACCCACATGCTCGTGTTGGGATCGATCGATCTCTGAACTCCCTGACTATCAATTTCCAGAAAACTATTCAGGTAACCTGTTGAATATTTTGAAACTAATTTGACTGGGTGCTGTTGCTGCCTATGGCAGCAACAGCGCCCAGTCAAATTAGTTTCAAAATATTCAACGACATGTTTCTTAAACAGCAAAAACATACAATTCATAGAACGTGTCCGACTATTAAGCGTTAAAGATGGGCTTAAGCTAAGCATTCATGATGTCATGATTATGACATCAGCATACACGTCGCGTAATTGATTATGACATCATATGATTGAGTGAGGAAATGGATTCATGAATTGTAGTAATTAAATCAAAGTAACTGCAATTGTAGTTGAGCTATCTGTAATTGGCTTGTTGCAATGCAATTGTAATTAATTGTGATTAAATTGACCTCAAGTCTGCCGACTTGTCTTAGATGCTGTGAACATCAAAGTCACGTATCCATGCTGACGTAGCAGTTTATTTTTGTCATATGCATTTCTAATGACGGTAGTAGTTTTATTTTTCATTTCTATTATGTTATTATCCCCACGTTTTAAAAAACCATTGAGGATATTGTAATCGCCTCTGTCCATCTGTCCATCCGTCTGTCACGCTATCTCCTCCCAAACCATTGGGTGGAATTAAATCAAATATGGTATGTGTGTTACCCATATGATTCCGTTTTGCAAGACGATATTTAGATTTGGCTCTGCCCCCAAGGGGCTGTGGCAGGGGTCAAAAGGTCAAATCAGTTGTAACGCAACTCCTCTGAAATCGTTAGACGGAACTCAACCAAATTTGATATCTGGGTTACCCATATGATTGTGGAGTGCAAGAGGCCATTTAGATTTGGCTCCGCCCCGCGGAAATTGATTGTAGCGCATATCCTCTGAAACTTCTGGACAGAATTCAACCAAATTTCTTCTATGGATTACCCATATCAATGTGGAGTACATGAGCACATTTACATTGGGCCCTGCTCCCCAGGGGTGGGGGTCAAAAGGTAAAAAAATTGATTGTAATGCCACTCTGACACTGCTGGACGGAATTTAACCAAATTTAGTATGTCAGTTACCTATATCAATGTGGAGTATATGAGCACATTTTCATTTGGCCCCGCCCCCAGGGGATGGGGGTCAAAAGGTCATGAAAATGATTGTAATGCAACTCCTCTGAAATAGTTAGACGGAACTCAACCAAATTTGATATCTGAGTTACTCCTATGATTGCGGAGTGCAAGAGGCCATTTATATTTGTCTCTGCGCCCAGGGGGCCACGCAGTGGGGTCAAAAGGTCAAATTTTAACCTGCAGAAATTGATTGTAATGCATCTCCTCCGAAACCATTGGACGGAATTCAACCAAATTTGGTATGTGAGTTACCCATATCAATGTGGAGTGGACGAGCACATTTATATTTGGCTCCGCCCCCCCCCCCCCCCCCCCAGTGGTGGGGGATGGGGTCAAAAGGTCATGAAATTGATTGTAATGCAACTCTTCTGACATTGTTGGACGGAATTCAACCAAATTTGGAATGTATGTTGCCCATATGATCGCGTTGTGCAAAATGACATTTACATTTGGCTCTGCCCCCGGTTGTGGGTTGTGGTGTGTGTCAAAAGCTCAAAGCGGTGAACGTGGGGATTTGCGATGACGTGTCATCGACCGATCAATCTAGTTTTTTCTTTATAATACTTTCTTGGTAAATGCAGTGTCCAAAAAGATTTCAAATTAAAGCATTTTAATATGTTTATCAACCAGACCTTATGGGATATCTAACTAGACCTTCCTCTTGATTTATCAAGATGGAGTTGCTGTACCAAAGGCATGATCGAGGGTTTAGGCAGCTTGTTTGTCATGACATAATAGCACGGTTAAAATCTACACAATCAAGATCATCGATATGGGTAAAGGTGTTAAATGCAAAATAGATGATGCAGTAGTTTATATTTAGAAAACAGTGTTTTGATGTTTATACTGTTAAAGATTTATCAGACAGTTTTAGCCTGTAAGACATTGTTTAATAGGTTAAAATTAGTTTGTCAATAAGTACACAAGTACATGATATTTTAGTTTTTAATTTTTATCAATGATATTGGTTAAATTCTCCTTATAAAAAATAACATAATTTTTGTTCGAGCAGATACTATGAAGCTCAGGTGGAGGAGTTACTTCCAGATGGCACATGTACCGTGACATTTCAACAATATGGAAACACAGACATTACACAGGTAACTCAGAAACCTTGATAGCATCATACTTGGTTCAGTGGATGGGTGGATATATAATGATAGCAGGCATATAATAAAGCTACAAAGATTCGCACTATTACTATATCAGCTCCTAAGTCTGCACTAACTACCAATGATTACCTCCATCTCCATTCCACAGAAGTCATACTTAGTGCAATCTGCAGTTAAGATTTACTCTTTAATGTCTAAATTTGGTCAAGAAAATCCAAATATTTCCTTATTGAATGTCCATTGGTAGGCCATGAGAGGACTGTTTTTGAAGATTTACCACTAGAATGGCTGGCTCGGTTATTGAGCCAGTCATTCTAGTGGTAAATTGTCAAAAAATACTCTTCACTTTGCCAGCAAATGGGCGTGCAAAATGAGCACGGTTTGAGGCCGGTTGTGGCCGGATTCGGCATGAAAGGGCTAAGACATCTTTCATTAACCCTTTAACCCTCGAATTTATTCCCAAAAAATTTAATTTCTCATAGAAAATGTCCATTTGCAGACCAAGAGAAAACTATTTTTGAAAATTTACCACTGGAATAACTGGCTCGATTATTTAAAAAAAATAGTCTTCTCTTGGTCTGCAAATGGACATTTCTCAAGACCACTGCAGAAGCGGTTTTTGGCTGATATGAGTGTTAAAGGGTTACGTCAATACTTAATGGTCAAATCATCCAGTATGTTTCTGCAGTTGCCTTGAGAACTGTTCAATTGTTGGCCAAAAGAAAACTACTTTTGAAAATTTATCACTGTGTGGGTTGGCTCCATAACTGAGCGACCTATTCAAGGAATTTTCAAATATACCGGTAGTCTCGTTGTGTAAATAAACATTTCCAAACATCAGTGCAGAAGTGTTTGGCTGTTTGACCTCAGTCATGAATGGTGCTCTGGAGGTTGGAGTTAAAGGTCAAGGTCATCATAATTGGTACTATGATAATTCTCTTCTTGTGATGGGCAAGCATGACACTATGTGCCTATCAGAGGCAGCTACAAATGTAGTAAAGTTCCTTTAGATTTTCAGGTTACGACGCTAAACATTAAGGTCGCAGCGACCTTCATACAACAATCTTAAATAATCAATAGTCATTAATTAGCAAATTGCCAGCAAACTTAGTATTATCTGAATGTGGACAATTCCCATATCTACAGTGAGAACAAAACCAGAACAAGAGACATTTAATCCACCATGAACAGAACAGAACAAAAGAGGAATTTAATCCACCATGAACAGAACAGAACAAGATGGAACAAAAGACGCATTTAGTTCACCATGAACAGAACAGAACAAGATGGAACAAAAGACGCATTTAATCCACCATGAACAGAACAGAACAAAAGAGGCAATTAATCCACAATGAGCAGAATAGAACAAGACAGAACAAAAGAGGCATTTAATTCACCATGACCAGAACAGAACAAAAGAGGAATTTAATCCACCATGAACAGGACAGAACAGAAAAGGCAATTAATCCACAATGAACAGAACAGAACAAGATGGAACAAGAGGCATTTAATCCACCATGAACTGAACAGAACAACTTGGAACAAAAGAAGCATTTAATTCACCATGAACAGAACAAAATAGGAATTTAATCTACCATTAACAGAACAGAACAAGAGGCAATTAATCCACAATGAACAGAACAGAACAAGAGGCAATTAATCCACAATGAACAGAACAGAACAAGACAACAAAAGACATTTAATCCACAATAAACAGAACAAGACAGAACAAAAGATACATTTAGTCCACAATAAACAGAACAAGACAGAACAAAAGAGGCATTTAATCCACAATGAACAGAACAGATGACAGAGATTGAAGTATTCCAGATTTATCTGGATTTCCAGATTTTCCATAGTTCTAGACACCCTACAAAACCATCTCCCAGATCAAAAGCCATTATGGGTTCCAGATTTTTCAGGATCATTCAGACATCCACTCCAATCTCTGAGAAGATGGGGAGAGAGACATTTAATCCACAATGAAGAGTCCAGTAGTCCAGGGGAGTGGGACATGAACGAGTTCTCCAGAGTTAATTAGAGTTACTTAGGTTGTCCAGAGATGGGTTAATTAGAGTTACTTAGGTTGTCCAGAGGTGACTAGGTGAGTTAAAGTTAATCAGATTGTCCAGTGATGGCTGGGTCAGATTGACCAGTGCTAGGTAAGTTGACATGTTTGAGCAGCTTGTCCAGGGCTGGGTCAATTAGACATAGTCTGTTGCACTTTAAAACAGCATATATTACGTAGTTATTTATTTATCGATAAACATAAATATCTGATGACTGTTCTGGACAATTTTGACACAGGTTCTTGTAGAGCTTCTGCGTGTCCTGATGCGTGCTGGCCACTGCTGGCTTATAGATGGTAAATATATGGACAAGTCGGTGTGTCTAAGCTCATCATGCATTCCAGCCAGGTGTCTAGGGAATCTATTAATACTTGTATTCATATCTATAGTAATTACTGTTATTCAGGTGTGCTGGCACTATTGCTGGGTGTCAACCTTTAATGGTCAAGATATCAAAAAATTACCTCTGCAGTGGTTTGAGAAACATCCATTTGCATGCCAAGAGATGACTATCTTTGAAAAGTCCATTTGCATGCCAAGAGATGACTATCTTTGAAAAGTCCATTTGCATGCCAAGAGATGACTATCTTTGAAAAGTCCATTTGCATGCCAAGAGATGACTATCTTTGAAAAGTCCATTTGCATGCCAAGAGATGACTATCTTTGAAAAGTTACTCTTGGATTGTCAGGCTTGCTTGAAAATTGAGCCAGTCATTCTAGTGGTAACTTTTCAAAAATAGTGTTCCCTTGGCATTCAAATGGACATTTACCAATCAGTGATTATGATTCCCTGACAGATTTTGACCATTAAAGGTTTAAAATACAGTACAATGTAGATGAGGATAGCTAGCTAGGGTGTTATATGTAAGAGTATCAAGAGTATCCACACCCTCTCCCTCTCTCCATCCCCTCCCTCTACCCATCCTCCCTCTCCATCCTCACCCTCCCCCTCTACATCCACTCCCTCTACACCCTTCCTTCTCTCCATCCTCTCCCTCTCTCCATCCCCTCTCTACATACCCTCCCTCTCCCCTCTCCATCCTGCCTCTACACCCCCTCCCTCTCCATCCCTACCTCTACACCCCTTCCCTATCTCCATCCCCTCCATCCCTGCTCTTCATCCGCCTCCCTCTACACCATACATCTCTTTCCATCCCCTCTACACCTCCCCTCCCCACTTCTCTCGCCCTCTCCACGCTTCTTCCCTTTCAATCTCCTTGCTCTCCACTCCTCCCTCTACACCATTCTTCCTCGCCATCTTACTATCCTCTGGCTGCCTCCCTCTCCATGCCTCACTGCCCACATTCCCTCTCCATCCCCCCTCTCCATGTCACCCTCCTCTCAATCCCCTCCCTTGCAACCCCACCCTCTCCATCCCATACCTCCCTTCTCCATCTCTGTCTCTGCCCCTCCTCTGAACCTGCTCAATAATGACCACACCTGTAAAGCGCCTCCTCAATAATTCATATAATAATAAAAATACTATCACCAGTAAAAAATGGTGGAAGCAACGAGTTTTACACAAAATGTTTTAAAAATACATCGCTGATTTCCATGATACTTGCTGAATATTTTGAAATCAATTTAGCTGAAAGTAGTTCCTGCCGCTGGAAATAATGGCTTTCAGTCAAACTGTTTTCAAACCTGTAGCAAATCATGGCTGAGACCAGCGACGTCACTAATTGGTTTCCGCCTATGCAAAATGGCTGCACCCATTAGTCACAAAAATAGTATGTAGATGCTTTTTTCAAACCAATTCAATTTCTTTCCTTTTTTTACTGATCGTATAGTTTTATTAGTATATGATGTGATTATTCAGCAGTATTTGATTGTTCCCTGGTTCTTTCCTTTAGCTATTGGGTGCCACAGCAGCATGCATGGTTAATTATTTGCTGTGTTAATCAGTGCGTGCGTGCGTGCGGCCATATCAGCGTGTGTGTGCGCATGTGTGTTAGCGAATATGCGTGTCTGTGTGTGTGTGTGTGTGTGTTTGTGTGTGTGTATTTGTGTGTGCATGTGTTTCTGTGAGTTTCAAGTCCGCTTGATTGTTCTTGATTTGCAGGTGTCATTACTCAGATCTGTTGATGATAACCGGGAGGAAAATGATGCATCCAGCTCCAAGAAAGCGAAAACAAAGTAAATATATGAGATTAGATCTCGATTATTAGCTCACTAATTGGCGAAGCTTCTGATCTTGTGTTTATCAAAATCCGATTACGTTGCTGGTCGTCTTTGATTGTTAGCTCACATGACTCGAAGAGGCAATTGAACTTATAATTGTGGCCATCAGTGCATTTGTAAAATTCAAGATGACCACCATAAAATCAACGAATCAAAATTCTGAATAGATTTCTGGAGTTTCCCCCCATAAGATCCTTCCAGCCAAATTTGGTTAAAATCCACAAAGTGGTTTAGGAAAAGAGAAATTTTCAATGATTTCAGGAAAATTTGGTTTACTCCAAAATGGCGGTCCCCAAAAAGGAATGAATCAAAATTCTTGTTTTATGTGTTGAATCAAGGTCAAATTTTTAGAAATCTGGCCATTGATTAAGGAGTAGTGTTTTAAAGGGTGTTGGAAAATATTTCTGGAAGATTTTCTGAAAATCCAAGGTGGCCACCAAAAAGAATTTGTAGTAACTAATCAAAATTCTGAATAAGAGTTCTAGAGCCTACCACCACAGGATCCTTCCAGCTAAATATTGTTAAAATCCACCAAGAGGTTTTTGGAGGAGATGCTTTTTAAATCAAAATGTACTTCTTACCAAGGTTGGTCATCAAAATTTTGATGATCCCTGGCCAACCTTTTCAATCTTTCTTCCAGCATCAAATCCCATAGTTTCTATTCTTTTAAATCCATCTTCCATCTGCTTAGAAATCTTCTAAAACCATCCTCTGCCTGCTCAGAAATCCTCTAAACCATCCTCCGCCTGCTTCTCAGGAATCCTCTTTAAACGATCCTCCGCCTGCTTCTCAGAAATCCTCTTAAACCATCCTCCGCCTGCTTCTCAGAAATCCTCTAAGACCATCCTCCGCCTGCTTCTCAGAAATCCTCTTAAACCATCCTCAGCCTGCTTCTCAGAAATCCTTTTAAACCATCCTCCGCCTGCTTCTCAGAAATCTTCTAAAACCATCCTCCGCCTGCTTCTCGGAAATCTAAAACCATCCTCCGCCTGCTTCTCAGAAATCCTCTTCAACCATCCTCTGCCTGCTTCTCAGAAATCCTCTTAAACCATCCTCCACCTGCTTCTCAGAAATCTAAAACCATCTTCTGCCTGCTTCTCAGAAATCTTCTAAAACCATCCTCCGCCTGCTTCTCAGAAATCCTCTAAAACCGTCCTCCGCCTGCTTCTCAGAAATCCTCTTAAACCATCCTCCGCCTGCTTCTCAGAAATCCTCTTAAACCATCCTCCACCTGCTTCTCAGAAATCCTCTAAAACCATCCTCCGCCTGCTTCTCAGAAATCCTCTTAAACCATCCTCCGCCTGCTTCTCAGAAATCCTCTAAGACCATCCTCCGCCTGCTCAGAAATCCTCTTAAACCATCCTCCGCCTGCTTCTCAGAAATCCTCTTAAATCATCCCCTGCCTGCTTCTCAGAAATCCTCTTAAACCATCCTCCGCCGGCTTCTCAGAAATCCTCTTAAACCATCCTCCACCTGCTCAGAAATCTTCTAAGACCATCCTCTGCCTGCTTCTCAGAAATCTTCTAAAACCATCCTCCGCCTGCTTCTCAGAAATCCTCTTAAACCATCCTCCACCTGCTCAGAAATCCTCTAAGACCATCCTCTGCCTGCTTCTCAGAAATCTTCTAAAACCATCCTCCGCCTGCTTCTCAGAAATCCTCTTAAACCATCCTCCACCTGCTCAGAAATCTTCTAAGACCATCCTCTGCCTGCTTCTCAGAAATCTTCTAAAACCATCCTCCGCCTGCTTCTCAGAAATCCTCTTAAACCATCCTCCACCTGCTCAGAAATCTTCTAAGACCATCCTCTGCCTGCTTCTCAGAAATCTTCTAAAACCATCCTCCGCCTGCTTCTCAGAAATCCTCTTAAACCATCCTCCACCTGCTCAGAAATCCTCTAAGACCATCCTCTGCCTGCTTCTCAGAAATCCTCTTAAACCATCCTCCACCTGCTCAGAAATCATCTAAAACCATCCTCCGCCTGCTTCTCAGAAATCTTCTAAAACCATCCTCCACCTGCTTCTCAGAAATCCTCTAAAACTAAAATCTTTTATCACATCTAGGGTCTTTATCAATTCTAACAGAGGATGTGAATGATCTAGATCCGAGGTTTGCTCTATTAGTCAGGTATCTACTCATTCAAATTCTAAGATATGATTAGATTCTGGCACATCGTTTAAGAGTTTCTTTTGTTTAATCAGTCTATGGCCTCTTTCTCATTGCCTAATCATGCGTGTTTAGCTATTTTGTGTACTATTTCTGCTAATATGTATCCAATATAATGGGATCAAGTTCGACTCGCTAACTATAGTCAGTTTCATGGTTTACTGAACATGCGCAGTCGCTATGCCATGCTAAACGCTGAATAGTTAACTATAGTTTGTTGGTTCCCCATTGAATTACTATTGCAGAAAATCTGGAGCCAGGTACCAGTTTCCATTAACCCTTTCTGTCGTCTGTTTTGATGACCGATGAAAATGGGTTATTTTTGTCCACTAAGACGTGAAAAAGCGTCCATATGACATAAAGTGGGAAGGAATATGGGTTTGGGAACATTGACATACAGTGGGAAAGCATAATTTCATCAAGCCTAAGTTATTTAATGAAATATTTACACTTTTATACGCATTTATTCATGGCAAGCGATCGGTGTCTGCCATTTTGAAATTTAGGCAAATTTTGCACTAACCATCTGAACCGAGCTCGGGTGCTCGGTTGACTATAGTTAACTAGCTAGTTAACTATTTGAAGTTTGACTGGTATTCTAGTTAGCTATAGCTAACTATGGTTAGGAGTCGAACTGGACCCTGTTTGCATTTCTCTCTTTCAGTATCAAATCCAGTAGTTCCTGTCACTTCCTCAACACCTACCTCCACTATGCTTACTTCCAGATATCCCTGTAGGGAAATTCACCTTTCCAGAGTATCCATCCATCATCTGACCTCGTATGACATCATAATGAGCTCAGTGCATGTATGATGACATCACAATCATTACATCACAAAGGGTTCCATATATATCGAATCTCAAAGAATCTGACACGTATAAATTGTATGTCTTTTGTAATTCTTTGCTATTTAAGGCAGCAACAGCGCCCAGTCAAATTAGTTTCAAAATATTCAGCGGCTTAGCTGTGTAGTTTTTTGGAAATTGATAGTCAGGGTGTTCAGAGATTGATTGATCCCAACATGAGCGAGTTGTGGGTGGAGCTTAGCTAGAGATGGGCGGGGCATAGCTAAAACCGGAAAGGTCCATTGTCTTGTCTCTTCTGGAAAGTATGGGAATCCCTCATCAAAGACTCATGGGTGCCAGATTTGCTCAGATATGGGGACAATCCAACTGAGATTTTGAATCTTCCCTTCGATTTATCAACCCAAGTTGGAACCCTGTACCATCAGATTCGTCTTCACTACTACTGGTATTAGAAGAAATTTCTACCATTCTTCAAGGACTCAGTGAAGGATTTGCAGAAAAGCCCTGGATTTTAAACAACAATACGGGACTGGTGTCCGGTCATCAACATAATGGAACTCAACTCTTTTATCATGACACCCAAGTTCAAAATTATGTCAGCCAGTCGTCACCACTTTGGCTGGCTGGATGGTCCATATGTCTCTAGGCTTCAGAACATGTATACAGAATTTTGATTGGTCGATATTTTGGGTGAAAATCTAAGATTTTGTGAAAAATTTACAAGAAATTGTCAAAACACGGCACCTCGTTAACCACTTGGGTGATTTCAACTTAATTTGGCTAGAAGGACTCTATCGGGCTAGGCTTCAGAATATTTATACAGAATTTTGATTGGTAAATTTTTTCAGTGGCCATCTTGAGTTTTCAAAAAAATGGCGGGAAATCATTTAAAACGCTACTCATTAACTGCTTGGGCAATTTCAACCAGACTTGGTTGAAATGACCCTAGGGTGGTAGGCTTCAGATCTTGTATACAGAATTCTGATTGGTCCATTTTGCGAAATCAGTTAAAAGGCTACTACTCATTAACCGCTTGTCCGATTTCGACCAAACTCAGCTGGAATGACCATAGCTGGGTAGGCTTCAGATGTTCTGTACAGAATTTTGATTGGTCGATTTTTCTGGTGGCCAGCTTGGATTCTTCAGAAATCCTGTAAAATGCTACTATTCCTTAATCAATGGCCCGATTTCAATGAAACTTGTACAGAATGGTCTTATGGTGAAAGGTTTCAAGTGTCCTAAGCGGAATTTTGATTGGTCCTTTGTTTTTCGGCAGCCATCTTGGATTTTCCAAAGTTTTCAGGAACCCTTTAAAACACTACTCTTGAACCAATGGCAGAATTTCAATGAAACTTATATATAGGAATAAGATTGTTTAATTTTTTCCAACAGCCATCTTGGATTTTGTTTTAAATGTCCAGAAGCCTTTAAATCACTACTACTACTACTACTACTACTGCTGCTGCTGCTGCTACTACTACTACTACTACTACTACTACTACTACTACTACTACTACTACTACTACTACTACTATTACTAAACTATTACTACATAATCAACAGCTCGATTTCAAACAAACATGGGTGGAATGATCCTATGATGATAAGCTTCAAGAAATCAAATGAGAATTTGATTGGTCAATTTTATTTTATGGCCATCTTGGATTTTTAAAATATTGCCGATGTCTATTTAAATGCCAATGGTTCAAATGCTAATGGTCCAGGCAACCATCACAGGCCCTTGGGCCTCTTGTTTGTAATAGGAATTATTGTCTCTTGATCAATTTCCCGAATTTACTTTTAGTGTAAACATGTTTACCATTCCTAAGTCATCAGCTAGGTGGACATTATCTTCCTTGGGACAGTTATTCTTTATGTCTTATATGTAGTTAGTTCCAAAAATAATTATTTGGTAAAATCTGCTTGTCTTTCCAGTGATGGTTGAATGGGTTTGGTTTGATTCCAACTCTACTAGGCCAATAGTGTGATAAGATTCTGATCTTTTATATAGATATTTGATTGGTTCACCTGGTGTAGGTGAGAGGCACAGGACATTGGCTCTTGGTGTAGGTGAGAGGCACAGGATCTTGGATCCTTGTGTAAGTGGGCGGCATAGGACATTGGCTCCTGATGTAGGTGAGAAGCATAGGCCCTCGGCTCCTGGTGTAGGTGAGAGGCACAGGTCCTCGGCTCCTGGTGTAGTTGAGAGGCACATGATCTTGGCTCCTAGTGTAGGTGAGAGGCACAGGATCTTGGCTCCTGGTGTAGGTGAGAGGCACATGATCTTGGCTCCTGGTGTAGGTAAGAGTCACAGGATCTTGGCTCCTGGTGTAGGTGAGAGTCACATGGTCTTGGCTCCTGGTGTAGGTGAGAGGCACAGGACCTTGGCTCCTGGTGTACGTGAGAGGCACAGGATCTTGGCTCCTGGTGTACGTGAGAGGCACAGGATCTTGGCTCATGGTGTAGGTGAGAGGCACATGATCTTGGCTCCTGGTGTAGGTGAGAGGCACAGGATCTTGGCTCCTGGTGTAGGTGAGAGTCACATGGTCTTGGCTCCTGGTGTAGGTGAGAGGCACAGGACCTTGGCTCCTGGTGTACGTGAGAGGCACAGGATCTTGGCTCATGGTGTAGATGAGAGGCACACGATCTTGTCTTATGGTGTAGGTAAGGGGCACAGGACCTTGGCTCCTGGTCTGAGTGAGAGGCACAATCCCTTGGCTCCTGGTGTACGTGAGAGGCACCACATCTTGGCTCTTTGTGTGAGTGAGAGGCTCCAGATCTTCGCTCCTGGTGTAGGTGAGAGGCACAGGACCTTGGCTCATGGTGTAGGTGAGAGGCACAGGATGTTGGCTCGTGTGTAGGTGAGAGGCACAGGGCCTTGGCTCTTTGTGTGAGTGAGAGGCTCCAGATCTTGGCTCCTGGTGTAGGTGAGAGGCATGGGACCTTGGCTCATGACGTAAGTGAGAGGCACAGGACATTGACTCCTGGTGTAGGTGAGAGGCACGGGACCATGGCTCTTTGTGTGAGTAAGAGGCACCAGATCTTGGCTCATGGTGTAGGTGAGAGGCACAGAACCTTGGCTCATGATGTGAACAAGAGGCACTGACCATGGCTCATGGTGTAGGTGAGAGGTAGGCTTGCGCGATTACGTGATTAAATCGAAAATCGCGATCATGTTTTAAATTGTGAATTTATATGATTAAAAATTAAATAATTGAATAATCGGGAATATTCTTTATTGCACAAAATATTTTAAAACCTAAGTTTCAATTACTTTTTAATGCGATAGGTAATGAAAAATTACATTTTGCTTAGTGAATGTATGTTCATTTGCAGGGCAAGAGAGGGCTATTTTTGAAAATGTATTACTGGAATGCCTGGCGCGAGAATCGAGCCAGGCAATCCAGTGATACATTTTCAAAAATAGTCTTCTCTTGCCCTACAAATAGACTTTTCTAAACACCATTGTAATTTTCGTCATTGATATTCTTTTGTTGTTATGTCTTGGTAATTTTTATCCAAGCTGATTAATCGAGTAATCACGATTATTTTTTAATAATCGATCGCGATCACTCAACGCAATAATCGCAGAAGCCTCGTGAGTGGCACAGGCCCTTGGCTTCTGGTGTAGGTGAGAGTCACATGAAATTGGCTCCTGGTGTAGTTGAGAGGCACATGATCTTGGCTCATGTTGTAGGAGAGAGGCACAGAAGCTTGGCTCATGGTGTAGGTGAGAGTCACATGAAATTGGCTCCTGGTGTAGGTGAGAGGCACATGATCTTGGCTCATGGTGAAGGAGAGAGGCACAGAACCTTGGCTCATAGTGTAAATGAGAGTCACATGAAATTGGCTCCTGGTGTAGGTGAGAGGCACATGATCTTGGCTCATGGTGTAGGAGAGAGGCACAGAACCTTAGCTGATGGTGTAGGAGAGAGACACAGAACGATGGCTCATGGTGTAGGTGAGAGGCACAGAACCTTGGCTCATGGTGTAGGTGAGAGGCACAGAACCTTGGCTCCTGGTGTAGGTGAGAGGCACAGAACCGTGGCTCCTGGTGTAGGTGAGAGGCACAGAACCTTGGCTCCTGGTGTAGGAGTGAGGCACAGAACCTTGGCTCCTGGTGTAGGAGTGAGGCACAGAACCTTGGCTCCTGGTGTAGGAGTGAGGCACAGAACCGTGGCTCATGGTGTAGGTGAGAGGCACAGAACCGTGGCTCATGGTGTAGGTGAGAGGCACAGAACCTTGGCTCCTGGTGTAGGTGAGAGGCACAGAACCTTGGCTCCTGGTGTAGGTGAGAGGCACAGAACCTTGGCTCCTGGTGTAGGAGTGAGGCACAGAACCTTGGCTCATGGTGTAAGTGAGAGGTAGTAGATCTTGGACCTCTTGTATTAATAGTTGCGTGTGTTTGCATTGCAGGCTGTAATATTGTGTTTGTATTTCTGTTACTGTAGGAAAGATGCACAAGCTGCTCAGAGAGAATATCGACGCAAGCGGCAGCAGAAAAAGGCACAAAGACTTAAACAGCTCGAGGAAGAAAAAGAAACAGATAAAAACAAATGGTTGAATTTTAATATAAAGGTAAACAAATTTGAACATATTTGCATTGGTTCAGGGATATTTCCAGTACGGCTGACTAGATATTTGAGATATTTCCAGTAAGGCTGACTAGATATTTGAGATATTTCCAGTAAGGCTAACTGAACTTTTGGGGTATCAATATTCAGTGATCATACGAGGGGTTATCCTATTGCTCTAGTGGATAATGGTTTCTTATTTACAGCTATTGACTTCTAACTGGATGGATAAATACCTTTAGGCCTATGCTACTACCCATATAAGAATTAGGCCAAGCTGACCTACTTTCTCGATAATATAGTTAAAATACAAATTCTCCCATTGGAACCAATAGTATTTTATTTTGTCGATCCTGTTTGTCATCTTTTGTCATATTTATGTTCATCTTACTTTTGCTTCAAGTGCAAATGACATTTACCAGATGTCAAACATCAGAGTTATGGCCCTTGTAAATTTTCATATGTATTAGAGCTAATGGGGATAGATAATTCCTTTGGTGTCAAGTTTCGTCATATTGCAAGATATTAACTTCTACCTCAGTGTGTTTTGGCAGAGACTACCACCCATCTAATAACTAGGTCAGTCTGACCTAGTTTCCTGAGAATATATTTCGAAGGATCATTTTTATACCGCCTGTGAAGCAAAAGTGAGACTTGGGTAGCACTTTTCCGACGATGGAGACAGTGTCAGTGCAAAGTTTTTGCGTTTAGCAAATCATATTTGCCTATATTTTAGGCTTGCTTAAGCTTACCGGAACCAAACTTGGACAAATGCTTGCCTATACCATAAGGAGGTAGCATGATGATATTGAGGTCACTAGGTCAAAATCATTCTAACCTTGCTATTTGATCTCTGCTTTTGCAATGTAAATTTTTTCCATTTAGCAAATCATTTACATTTACCGTGATTTCTCGACTAAAGGCCGCCCTCGAATATAGGACGCTGTCCCAAATGTGACCAAAATCCGCCCAAAAAAACTTGTATTCAAGTATAAGACGCTGTTAAATTTAGAAAAAACGTACCTTTAAAAAATCAAAAATTGGTATAAAAAATAACCATCACTCAGCGCTATGTTTAATGCATGACTAAAAATTATCATGGTGGAAGAGAAATTATTAAATTGGACCGCCTAAATATCGTGTGTCTTCAATAAAGATTGTTTATTACATCAAAATCAATCTAATTTTGGCATAAAATGTCTCCTTGAAAACATAGAAATCGTGTGATAGAAACAGATTGTAATGGCTCTTTTGCATTTGGAGGCGCTGTGTGATCTTATGCGCTAACAGGAGTTGGTTATCTGGCTCTTTTGTGATTGGAGGCGCTGTGTAATCTTATGCGTTAACGGGAGTTGGTTATAAAACGGGTATGGGAATATTCAGATGGTCACTAGTTATAATGACTCTTTTGCGCTTGGAGGCGCTGTGTGATCTTATGCGCTAACGGAAGTTGGTTATCTGGCTCTTTTGTGATTGGAGGTGCTGTGTAATCTTATGTGCTAACGGGAGTTGGTTATCAAACGGGTATGGGAACATTCAGTTCCTATCTCGCAATGATGATATATAGCAATTTCTGAGTCCAGAATATTTAGATCCGAATACTCGCTCAAATTAGATTAAAGATCTTTTGCGATTGGAGGCGAATCACGTGATTTATACACGTATCTTTTCTTGACGCTATTTTATGTCAAATTCTGGATTAATTTTGATGTAATAAGTGATATGTATTAAAGAATAAGCAATATTTAGGCACCCCAATTGAATAATTTCACTTCCGCTTGGTGTTTTTGGAGTATACCTTAAACATAGTTGTCAGGCGGCGCGAATTGTCTAGGGTAACATTTAGTTCAATTTCCGTGGTATAATCTGTGACGTTTTAAGAAAGATTTTGACCCAAAAATGTGTTGAAGGAATGTTCTCGATTATAGGATGCACCCCCCTTTCTAGTACATGTATTTTGGCAAAAGAGCTGCGTCCTTTAGTCGAATTTTAACGGTATATTTCAGAATTGCTTTATACTACTAGAACTAAACTTGGACACATAAGGAAGCTGCGTGCTCATGGGGACATCACTAGGTCAAAGGTCACTGTAGCCTTCATATTTGACCTCTGTCATGTCTGTATTTCCAATGTCAAGTTTTTGTTTGCATATATTTTAGGATTACTTAATCCTACAGGAAGCAAATTTGGACACATGGTTTCAAAGGTCACGACACTTCTGATATTGGTATTTGACAGTCACTCTTTCAACTTTGTGTTTTTCCGTTTAACGAATCATTTACATTTATATTTCAGGATTGGTTAATCCTATTGGAACTAAGCATGGATACATGGTTACCTATAATATTAGGAAGCAGCATGATAACATTGAGCTCACAAGGTCAAAAGTCAAGATAACTCTGACAAACAGAAGACAGCCAAATATAATTGAAATTGTTTCAGTAGTTATCGAGAAGACATTTAATTCCGCAGAATTCTAACTTGTTGTATTAGAAGCAATAATAGAATATTCAATCAGTACATTTTGTATTATTTTGAGCTATCTAGAGAAAATATTTTGAAATCACTCTGGGATTAGAAACATCTTCTTTGCAATGATTGTGGTCTTGTCTGATCGAGATTACTCATAATGACGTAATGTAGTCTTAAGTGGTCAAGTGCATGTTGTCAAACATTACAGCATGTTATGTGCGTGCGCGTGTTATCAAACAATAAAGCATGTCATGTGCATGCGCGTGTTATCAAACAATAAAGCATGTCATGTGCGTGCGCATGTTATCAAATAACCCAAGGGGCCTGTATCGCTCACCTGAACCATGGGCATTTCAACTGGAATGTTAATTAACAGTAAGTAGAACTCTGATGAGTTGAGCAGACTTGTAACAAGAAAACAGGCCATGTTTCTTTATGTATCAACTTCTCTTGAACAAACTTTAAGGGCCCTTAGTCATCAATATCATCTCCCAAATTTCGGCCCGATCCCTTCAGCAGTTGGGAGAAGTCGTTTTCTCGAAAAGTAAGTCATCCAAGATGGCCGCCAAATGATTCGGCCAATCAAGTTCACAAGTGATCAAATTTCATGAGTTCTGAATCGATCCCTCAAACGGTTTCGAAGAAGATTTTTAAAGAAATTTCTAAAAAAAATCAGCCAAAATCCAACATGGACGCCGGCCCAATTGGCCGATTGGTTTCGTTTGAACAAACGTGAATCTCTATGCCCTAAAGATGTTTCCTGCCAAATATAATTGAAATTGTTTCAGTAGTTATCGAGAAGACATTTAAAATTTCCCATTGCTTTAGTATGGGAGCTTTTGGCAGGAAAATGATCTAAGATGGCCGCCAAACCATTTATCCGACCGTTTTGGAAATTTGAGATCAGAATACTCAAAAACATAAAACCAATTTCTGCCTCAAAATACATCAAATAAAAAAATCCAATATGGCCACCAAACACGCTATATTGTGATTGCCCCACGGCGGCCATGTTTTTGGCGGTTCACCTTTCCTTGAACAAACTGTAATGGCCCTTAGTCCCTAATCATATCTGCCAAATTTCGACCCGATCCGTTTAACGGTTCTGGAGAAGTCAATTTCGCTAAAACTAGGTCAACCAAGATGACCGCTGAACCATTTGATCAATCAAGTTCCCTTGAACAAACTTTGGTCAGCTCTTACCCATGATCATATTTCGTGAGTTTTGCATCAATTCCCCCAGCGGTTTCTGAGATTTTTAAAGACGTTTCCTAAAATCCGCCGAAATCCAAGATGGTCGGCGTCCAAATTGGCCGATCGGCTTCGTTTGAACAAGCTTGGATCCATATGCCCTAAGGATGCTTCCTGCCAAATATAGTTGAAATCGGCCCAGTGGTTCTTGAGAAGAAGTGGTTTAAAGGATAAGTTGATGGATGGACGATGCATGGACACACGATGGACAGTCACCACGTCATAAGTTCACTTGGCCTTTCAGGCCAGGTGAGCAAAAAATCGACCAAAACCCAACATGGACCTCTATGCCCTAAGAATGCTTCCTGCCAAATGTACTTGAAATCGGTCCACTGGTTCTCGAGAAGACATTTTAAATTTCCCACTGTTTTAGTATGGGAGTTTTTGGCAGGAAAAAGATTCAAGCTGGCTGCCAAACCGTTTATCCAACAGTTTCAAAAATGGCAAATATGAAATCAGAATCCCCACAAACATATATAAACCCAATTTCGGCATCAAAATCCATCAAATAAAAAATCCAATATGGCTGCCAAGTGTGCTACATTTTGATTGGTACACGATGGCCATGTTTTTTGATGGATTACCTTCCCTTGAACAAACTTCAATGGCCCTTAGTCTCTAATCATATTTCCCCAATTTCGGCCTGATCACTTCAGTGGTTCTAGATAAGTAGTTTTTGGGAAAAGTAGGTCATCCAAGGTGGCCACCGAACCATTTGGTAAATCAAGTCCTCTTGAACAAATTTGGCTTACCTCTTGCCCTAGATGATGTTTCATGAGTTTTGAATCGATTCCCCAGCGGTTTCAGAAAATAAGATTTTTAAAGACGTTTCCTAAAATCCGCTGAAATACAGGATGGCCACCCGCCAAACTGTCTGATCGGGTTCATTTGAACAAACATGGATCCCTATTCCCTTAGGATGCTTCCTGCCAAATATAATTGAAATCAGCGTAGTAGTTCTCGAGAAGACATTTTAAATTTCACATTGCTTTAGCATGGGAGCCTTTACTGGGAAAATAATCCAAGATGGCCACCAAACTGTGTATCCGACAGTTTCGAAAATGGCAAATTTGAGCTCAGAATACCCAAAAACATATAAAACCAATTTCAGCCTCAAAATCCATGAAATAAAAAAATCTGGGAGCCATTTTTTTTTGACGGATCAACTTCCCTTGAACAAACTTTAATGGCCCTTAGTCCCTAATCATATATCCCAAATTTCGGCCTGCTCCCTTCAGAGGTTCCAGAGAAGTCCTTTCGGGAAAACTAGGTCATCCATGATGGGCGCCGAACCATTTGTTCAATCAAGTCCTCTTGAACAAACTTGACTTATCTCTTTCCCTAGATGATGTTTCATGAGTTTTGAATCGATTCCCTAAGCGGTTTCGGAGATTTCTAAAGACATTTCCTAAAATCGGCCAAAATCCAAGATGGTCACCAGCCAAATTGGCCGATCGGCTTCATTTGAACAAACTTGGATCTGTATGCCATAAAGATACTTCCTGCCAAATATAATTGAAATTGGCCCAGTGGTTCTTGAGAAGTCGTTTAAAGTAAAGGTTGACGGACGGACAGACACAGGACGGATCGTCACCACGGCATAAGCTCACTTTGCATTTCGGGCCAGGTGAGCTAACAATACAGCATGTTATGTGTGTGCGCGTGTTATCAAACAATAAAGCGTGCCATGTGCGTGCATGTGTTATCAAACAAAACATGTTATATGTGTGCGCATGTTATCAAACAATACAGCATGTTATGTGTGTGCATGTGTTATCAAACAATACAGCATGTTATGTGTGTGCGCATGTTATCAAACAATACAGCATGTTATGTGTGTGCGCATGTTATCAAACAAAACATGTTATATGTGTGCGCATGTTATCAAACAATACAGGATGTTATGTGTGTGCACGTGTTATCAAACAAAACATGTTATATGTGCGCGCATGTTATCAAACAATACAGCATGTTATGTGTGTGCACGTGTTATCAGACAAAACAGCATGTCATGTGTGTGCGTGTGTTATCAAACAAAGCATGTCGTATGTGCGCATGTTATTAAACAAAACATGTCATGTGCGTGCGCATGTTATCAGACAATAAAGCATGTCATGCGCATGTTATCAAACAATAAAGCATGTCATGTGCGTGCGCATGTTATCAAACAATAACGCATGTCATTTGCGTGCGCATGTTATCAAACAATAACGCATGTCATGTGCGTGCGCATGTTATCAAACAATAACGCATGTATTGTGTGTGCGCATGTTATCAAACAATAAAGCATGTCGTGTGTGTGCGCATGTTATCAAGCAAAACATGTCATGTGCATGCGCATGTTATCAAACAATAAAGCATATCATGTGTGTGCGTGTGTTATCAAACAATAAAGCATGTTATGTGTGTGCGCATGTTATCAAACAAAACGTCATGTGCGTGCGCATGTTATCAAACAATAATGCATGTATTGTGTGTGCGCATGTTATCAAACAATAAAGCATGTCGTGTGTGTGCGCATGTTATCAAGCAAAACATGTCATGTGCGTGCGCATGTTATCAAACAATAAAGCATGTCATGTGTGTGCGTGTGTTATCAAACAATAAAGCATGTTATGTGTGTGCGCATGTTATCAAACAAAACATGTCATGTGCATGCGCATGTTATCAAACAATAAAGCATGTCATGTGTGTGCGCTTGTTATCAAACAAAACATGTCATGTGTGTGCGCACGTTATCAAACAATAAAGCATGTCATGTGTGTGCGCATGTTATCAAACAAAACATGTCATGTGCATGCGCATTTTATCAAACAATAAAGCATGTTATGTGTGTGCGCATGTTATCAAACAAAACATGTCATGGGTGTGCGCATGTTATCAAACAATAAAGCATGTCATGTGTGTGCGCATGTTATCAAACAAAACATGTCATGTGTGTGTGCGCATGTTATCAAACAATAAAGCATGTCATGTGCGTGGCCGTGTTATCAAATAATAAAGCATGTCATGTCCATGCGCGTGTTATCATACCATAAACAAGTCATGTTAAATTTATACTCATATTTATGTAATTTTTACAGAATTGTTTTTTATGCTTTTCTTACAATAGACTTTCTCCAAGACGAACAAAGGCAAAGTGAAGAAGAGTATATTTTGTACACCAGAACACCCGAAAGGTCGTGTTGGCGTTGGAACGTGCGGAGTAGCTGGCCGACCGATGACAGATTACCAAATGCAACCAAAATACATGGCCAAACATTAGTGTGTGTGCGTGCATAGGTGTGTGTGTGTGCATGCGTGTGTGCGTGCGTGTGTGTGAGTGCGCACGCACGTACGTGTGTGTACATTGTCTGTATGTGCATGCATGTCTGATTACATTTTCTGTATGCGTGCGTGTATGAACATTTTCTATGTATGTGTGCGTGCGTGCGCATGTGTACATGTGTGTACATTTTCTGTGTGTGCATGTGTACATGTGTGTAAATTTTGTGGGTATGCATGCGTGTGTCTGTGTGTGCATGTATGTACATTTTCTGTGTGTGCGTGCGTGCATGTGTGTGTGTGCATGCCTGTGCTTGATCAATATAACTGGATTATCTGCCTAAACTATGAGTGGTAAAAGTACATCTCTGTAGGCCTGCTAAGTCTAACATCGTGAATGTAATACATCAGGAGCCGGACGCATGTATTTTGCTGTATTTTTCATAACTATATGTATTTATGATGTCATCACTTGTTGCTGACTAACAGCATTTTTATTCCATTTGCCAGTCAAACAAACAAACAGCGAAGTATGTCATATCCTACCAAGCCTATTGAGCATATATCTGTTTGTGTCATGTATATAAAGTCTGATTTTGTACAGAAGCTTTTTACTGAAGGACTGGTACAATTGAATTTTGATTTGTAATTGTGGCAGAATTAATAGAAGTTCTAAGGACTTCCCACTAATAAGACTTAGAAGTAATTGTTAATTTAATTGATTGATGTACAGGCTAGGCTTAACATTCAGTGATTGATGTACAGGCTAGGCTTAATATTCAGTGATTAATGTACAGGTTAGGCTTAATATTCAGTGATTGATGTACAGGTTAGGCTTAACATCTAGTGATTGATGCACAGGGTAGGCTTAACATTCAGTGATTGATGTACAGGCTAGGCTTGTGCGATTACGTGATTAAATCGAAAATCGCGATTATGTTTTTAATCGTGACTTTATATGATTAAAAATTAAATAATCGAATAATCGTGAATATTTTCTAGTGCATAAAATATTTCAAAACCTAACTTTCAATTACTTTTTAATGCGATCGGTCATGAAAAATTACATTTTGCTTAGTGAATGTGTGTCCATTTGCAGTGCAAGAGAAGACTATTTTTTTTAATGTAATACTGGAATGCCTGGCTCGAGAATTGAGCCAGGCATTCCAGTGATAGATTTTCAAAAATAGTCTTCTCTTGCCCTGCAAATGGACTTTTCTAAACACCATTGCAATTTTCGTCATTGATATTCTTTTGTTCTTTTGTCTTGGTAATTTGTATCCAAGCTGATTAATCGATTAATCACGATTATTTTTTAATAATTGATCACGATCACTCAACACAATAATCGCGCAAGCCTAGTACAGGCTAGGCTTCACTTATCATTCAGGTCAGCCTCGGATAAAGAAAATGTATTACATATAAATGCTACTAAAACTGCTAAGGATAAAATAAAATAACAGAAAATAATGACTATTGGGACACAAATCAGGAGTCATACCAGATTAACTACATCTATTTTGAAATTATCAACACAGAAATGTAGGTTTGCGCGATTACGCGATTAAATCGAAAATCGCGATTATTCTTTAAATCGTTAATTTATATGATTAAAAATTGAATAATCAAATAATCGTGAATAATTTCCACTGCATAAAATATTTCAAAACCTGAAATTTAATTACACTAATGCGATCGCTCGCGAATATTGTCATTTTGCTCAGTGAATGTATGTCCATTTGCAGGCCGAGAGAAGACAATTTTTGAAAACATATCACTGGAATGACTGGCTCGAGTATCGATCCAGGCATTCCAGTGATATGTTTTCAAAAATTGTCTTCGCTCCGCCTGCAAATGGACATTTCTAAATATCATTGCAGCTTTCATCATTCATATATACCTTTAATTGTTATTATGTTTTGGTAATTAGTACCCAAGCTGATTAATCGAGTAATCGCGATAATTCTTAAATAATCGATTGTGATCACTCAAAGCAATAATCGCGCACGCCTACAGAAAAGCAATGTCAAGTATTGTGCAACCAGGCGTACCAAGCGCAGTGACAGATGTGACCCTGCAGAGGCTTAGTGCACCGTAAAGGCGTTACTTGGTCAGTCGTAATACCTGTCATGTATGGCCACCTAATATAAACATTCTATCTTAACCATGTATTTAGAATCTGAAATGTCAAATAGGAAAAATAACTTAATATAATAAATGATGCCATTGAATATTTTAAAAATAATTTGACTGTAAAGTGCTGCTGCCTTTGATAACAAAAGACACAAGTCAATTGCAAACAATATTTTTTAACAACTTTGACTGTGAGCTGTTGCTGTCTATGTCAGCAACAGATCGCAGTCAAATTAGTTCCAAAATATTCAACAGCTAACGTGTATGGGTGTCTTAAAATTTAGTGTATGGACTTCATATGGCTAATACAGGCGACTTACTTACTTTATATATGGTTTTCATGGTCAAACATCCGATAAGAACAGGCTTTACGACCGACCAAGAAACGCCTTTATGGTGCACTAGGCTGTGAAGGAACTACCAGTCATGTATGGATGAGTCTGCCAAGTGCCACAGTCACTCAGTTCAGTGAAGTATCGGTTAGACACTCAGTACAGTGGGTTACTCGGTCCCGTGTATGGCCATCCCTAGCACCGATTAGAGTCGGACATCTTTGCATGCTGCCAAACAAAGAGAGGAACCTATCTCGCAGTATGTTGGCCAATTCCTTTGTCAAGGCCTGCCCAAGCTCCTGGAGGGCTGGTGTGTCGGACTGGTCAAGGTGAAATAGCTATCTGCAGATGGTCCCAAGCATGCTCAATGGAATTCAAGTCTGGAGACCCATCTGGCCACTCGATCTGCTCAGTTTCCAGGTAGAGGTTAACCACTCTTTCTTGTGTGGCTGTGTATTATTATCCATCAGAATGAACTCTTGCCCCAGCAAAGGGATGGTGAATATGGTCCCTATACCTCACACCAGTCAGAGCGCCATTCTGGATTCAGTATGGTCACCAGCACTAATGTCACACAATACTCAATCTCCACCATACAGCTAATGTTACACAACATTGACATCTAGACCACCGCGATTACGTGATTAAATAAAAAATTGCGATTGTTTTAAATCGTGAATTTATATGATTAAAAATTAAATAATCGAATAATCGTGAATACTTTCTATTGCATAAAATATTTCAAAACCTAACATTCAATTACGTTTTAATGCGATCGCTCATGAAAAATGGCATTTTTCTTAGTGAATATATGTCCATTTGCAGGGCAAGAGAACACTATTTTTGAAAATGTATTACTAGAATGCCTGGCTCGAGAATCGAGTGATACATTTTCAAAAATAGTCTTCTCTTGCCCTGCAAATGGACTTTTCTAAACACCATTGCAGTTTTCGTCATTGATATTCTTTTGTTGTTATATTTTGTAATATGTATCCAAGCTGTTTAATCGAGTAATCACAATTATTTTAAAATAATTGATCGTGATAACTCAACGCAATAATTGCACAAGCCTAGCTACACATATATTGTAGTTTGAGAGAACATTAGACCATCACATCGATCTTTTCCGGAAGTCGACCATCACATCAATCTTTTCCAAAAGTCGACCATTAGACAAGTCGAGCCATGACAGCTTGTTTTTCTACACAACTTCATTTAGTTTTACTGGCAGCCATCGATGTTACATCTCAAGAAAATGTGGGAATGAATGCCATACATTCAGTCTCGACATTTCTTTCAGTTGTAACATTGATATTTGGCAGTAAAAGTAAACATCAAGCCAGATGATACGTTTTCAGTCTTCTCTTGCCCTGCAAATTAACTTTTCTAAACACCATTGCAATTTTCGTCATTTACATTCTTTTGTTGTTATATCTTGGTAATTTGTATTCAACTTGATGAATCGAGTAATCACAATTATTTTTTAATAATTGATCGCGATCACTCAACGCAATAATCGCACAAGCCTATTGACATCAGCAAATCTTTCATTTTGAGGTCACCACTCACGAAGACATCCATTGTGAAAGTCCAAGCAGAATCGCGACTCATCTGTGAACAAGGCAACTTCCCATTGAGCAGGAGTGTAGTTAATATGTTCTCTACTCCATTCCAGCTTCGCTTGACAGTGCCTCGCACAAGAGTACCGTCAGCGCAAGTCTGCGCGCCCTCAAGCCACAAGCATGCAGTCTGTTCCAAACAGTCCGAGTGAATATTACCAACGTCATTGCATCTCTAAAGTGGTTTCGCAATGCCGTAGCATTGGTTGTTCAGTGTTGGCAAGGAACCTGTCCTATGGTTAGTTGGTAGCCCTCGCACATCCTACACCATGACATCTGTTCACTTGACCATTCTCCAGATTCCTTCACCATACCCTGGAGATGACACTCTAATCAACTCCCATGGGCAACAGCTACACTGCCACGTTCAACCCTCTTGTATCAGACCAATGCCATGAGAAAGTTCCTGATCACTCTGATCACATCTGCGATGTATTATTGCACAAAAAGATTCAGAAAATTCCATGAAATGCAATGAGAAAAGGAATTCTAACATGCTTCACTGACTCTCTGCAGGCGGCACTTTTCTGGCTCAATGACGGCAAACATGCGTAGATGACTATTATCATGTCACTCCTTACCACTCTTATGTCAAAATTTTTAATTTTCAAATTAAATCAATAGATGAGCTGGTGTTCATTTTTCAACAAATTTGATGGAAGATGGTGCTGTCGTAGACAGCAACATCATCCACCAAAATTGTTGAAAAATGTACATCAGTTTCTTTGCTGTTGACACATTAAAATATAGAATATTGACATCAGTGTGGTAAGTGTTCAGATTAGCGATGGATACCTTTGGTGTAGGAAAATCTGGCTTCTGGTATTTATGTATATTTATTTAGAATATCCTTAGCATTTTCTTAGTGTATATATATGTGTATTTAATTTTGTAAATATTTTAGAATATAAAAGGAAGTAATAAATATTTTAAAATACTTGAATTTTGTTGATCTTATAAAATTATTATTGTGATTTGTCTTTCAACGGTACAATTCTGATCCACTTCACTATTTGTTGGTGGATTAAGACCGAATTTGGCATATATGCGCCTTTAGAGAATATTTATCTGAGCAATGAATATGAATTAGCCACATTTTCCAAAGCCAGTTATGGCCCTTGTTGCGTAATTAGGTCACATGGCCTGAAATGCCAAATGAGCGTATGCCATGGCGACTGTCTGTTATCAGATTTTCTTTTAAATGAGTTCTCCGGCCGCTGTGGTGGTGAACTTTGCACTGGAGTACCCACAATAGGTTTTTGCAGATTTTGTATCTATGGACCCTGCCTATCAAGAATCGATGCCAAGCTGGTATTATTGAGAATTTTGATAAAATGGCATGTTTCCATGGCAACCATTACTAACATCGAAAAATACAATAAGTCAAAGGATCTAGATGAGTGATTTTCACGATCTTGGCATCTAAACATGTTCGAGAACATGGCCTATCAAATGAGATCATGACCTTCAGGTTTCAAAGGCAAAATCATTGTGAAAATACAGGGTCAACATAAAAACTTTACTTATTTTCTAAGAAGAGACCCATGGGCCTGTGGTGCTCACCTGGACCAATAGCATTTGAACCATTTGCATTTAAATAGATATGATGGACAATTTTCGGAAAATCCAAGATGGCCACCCAAAAAAATTACCAATCAAAATTCTGAATAGAAGTCCTAGAGTGTACCATGATAGGGTCACTCTAGCCAAATTTGGTTGAAATATGTCAAGCGTCTAAGAAGTAACATTTTGACAATTTCTGTTAAATTTTTCATAAAATCTCAGATTTTCACCCAAAATATTGATCACGCAAAATTCTGAATAGGTTTGGAGAGCCTACCACCATAGAATCCATCTAGTGAAATTTGGTTGAAATATGTCAAGCAGCTAAGGAGGCATAGCAATTTGACAATGTCCGGTAAATTTTTCATAAAATCTAAGATTTTCACCCAAAAGATTTATCAATCAAAATCCTGAATGGAAGTTCTAGAGCCTATGACCATAGGATCCTTTCAGCCAAATTTGGTTGAAATCGCTCAGAATGCTAAGGAGAAGAAGCAATATGACAAGTTCCAGTACATTTAAAATAAAATTTAAGATTTTCACCCAGAAATTTGACAAATTAAAATTCTGATTGGAGGTCTAGAGCCTATGGCGATAGGCTCCTTTCAGTCAAGTTTGGTTGAAATCAGTCAGAATGGTAAGGAGAAGCAATTTGACAATTTCCGGTACAATTTTCATAAAATGAAAGATTTTCACCAAAAAAATGTATGAATCAAAATTCTGAATGGAAAGTCTTGAGCCTATGACCATAGGGTACTTCCAGGCAAATTTGGTTGAAATCGGCCAAATGGTTAATGAGGAGTAGTGTTTTAAAGCAAAAGTTGACGGACGGATGACGGACGGTCGCCACGGCATAAAAACAAGAAGGTAGCTGACCCGGTAAAAGATAGAATATCAGAGATGTAAGGGTTAATAAAGCAACCGAAATAAGATTTAAATCGAAGCATGGAAAGGACCAAGTAAATGAAGATATTGAACAATCTTATCAGAAAAAGCAGTTCATAAATAAAAGCTTTAGCGCTTACCACTCTGGTGTCAAAATTTTTAATTTTCAAATTAAATTAGAAGGTGAACAGGTGTTAATTTTTCAACAAATTTGGTGGGAGATGGTGCTGTCGTAGACAGCAACATCTTCCAGCAAAATTGTTGAAAAATGTACCGCAGTTTCTGTGATATTGACACAGTAAAAAGATAGAATATTGACATCAAAGTGCTAAGGGTTAAAATAGGATAGACATTATGATAGAAAAAACACAAACTTCATAAAAACCTAAGCTCTTATAATCTTTGATACAAAGGGAGGGAACTTGGAGATGCTGACTCAAACCTTTACACTCTGTCTTGACAATGCACTTAGTGACCCTGTGACCTTGCATTCCAGAGTTATGGCCAAAATGTATATTCTGGGTCAAGTTCGACTCACTAACTATAGTCAGTTTCATGGTTTACTGAACATACGCAGTCGCTATGACAAGCCGAACGCTGAATAGTTAACTATAGTTCGTTGGTACCCCCGGTTTCCCATTGAATTACTATTGTAGAAAATTTGGAGCCGGGTACCAGTCTTCCTGTCGTCTGTTTTGATGACCTACGAAAATGGGTTATTTTTGTCCGCTAAGACGTAAAAAAGCATCCATATGACATAAAGTGGGAAGGAATATGGGCTTGGGTACATTGACATACAGTGGGAAAGCATAATTTCATCAAACCTAACTTATTTAATGAAATATTTACACTTTTATATGCATGTATTCATGGAAAGCGATCAGTGTCCGCCATTTTGAAATTTACGCAAATATTGCACTAACCATCTGAACCGAGGTCGGGTGCTCGGTTGACTATAGTTGACTAGCTAGTTAACCATTTGAAGTTCGACTGGTATTCTAGTTAGCTATAGCTAACTATGGTTAGGAGTCGAACTTGACCTTGTTTGCATTTCTCTCTCTCAGTATCAAATCCAGTAGTTCCTGTCACTTCCTCAACACCTACCTCCACTATGCTTACTTCCAGATATCCTTGTAGGGAAATTCACCTTTCCAGAGTATCCATCCATCATCTGACCTCGTATGACATCATAATGAGCTCAGAGCGTGTATGATGACATCACAATCATTACATCACAAAGGGTTCCCATATATATCAAATCTCAAAGAATCTGACACGTATGAATTGTATGTCTTTGTAATTGTTTGCTATTTAATAAACATGCTGTTGAATATTTTGAAACTAATTTGACCAGGGCGCTGTTGCTGCCTTAGGCAGCAACGGCACCCAGTCAAATTAGTTTCAAAATATTCAGCAGCTTACCTGTGTAGTTTTTTTATATTTGATGCTTTGTCCTGAAACTCGTAGAACTTCTAGCACTTGAAGTTAAGCAAGATCAGAAACCACAGCTTGATTGAAATCGACCAAGTGGTGAGTGAGAAGTAGTCTTTTACAGATTTCTATGCTTATAAGCAAGCAAGATGGCCAGCTGAGTAATTGACCTTTCAGATTTCTGTACATACAAGTTTGAAAGGCTACAAACATAGGATCATTCCAGATTAGTTTAGTTGAAATTCGCCCAGCAGTTATCGGGAAGTACCCTCTTAAGGCAAAAGTTGACTGGTGGATGAGTGACGGATGGTCATCATGACATTTAAGCTCACTTGGGGTTTCATGCCACCTGAGGTAATAATATCGCTGTAACCTATTAGTGCACCAGCTTTCAGTAAAATAACACCAGTTTTCAGGATTACACGGATTTCCAACCATCTACCAGCTTTATAAGTTTTCTGATACAAACTGCTAGCTACCCAGGATGTCAATCTATAACTAGTTCCTGGCAAACCTAAACCAGAATCCTTAGTGGATGGATCCATTTCTAGCTATACCACAGCATCTCTAGCTATACCACAGCATTTCTAGCAATACCACAGCATTTCTAGCTATACCACAGCATTTCTAGCTATACCACAGCATCTCTAGCTATACCACAGCATCTCTAGCTATACCACAGCATTTCTAGCT